>CM056049.1:296047351-296089851 GCA_029574335.1 Rana kukunoris
GGTTAACTCTAACAAAAAAAAAAAAACACACTCAAAACGGCATAATGAGCTAGTATGCATCCAATGCATTTCAGCAGTCAAAAAAATTCTTCAACAGAGCTACAAAAAAAAAAATCTAATGTGATTGAAAAAAGGGTGTTGACAGAGCCCACCCACACACCAAATCCAACCTATGCATCAGGAACCTGCCAAAATGTGCTTGCCAGCTTAAGGCTACAGGAGGCACTAACGGAGGAGGGGGAGATATTGTGCAGTTCATATGCCGTCAGCCACCTGCCCCAACTATAGAGGACACAGATAAAATACATATGGAATGACAGGTATGTCAATGTTTCTCTTGTTTCAGAGTTAAAATGCCTGTACTACATGCAAGATTAATATTGCTTAGGGCCTTCTGATTATTCTATGCATGTAAATGTGTAAACTTGCATATTCACTTACATGACAATGTGTCATGAAAAGATCCAACTGCATGGAAAAGTGAAGGGCAAATGGTTGAACTTAACTTTCTAATCTGACAGCTTGTTAGAGTGCTTGAGCAAACTGATTAAACTAAGAGTGTTCAAGTGCTTTTTTCTTTGTTTACTTACGAGTCAATCAATGGCCAAGGAGGAAAAAAAAAAAACATATACCTTTAATCGCACAAGATTAACATACCATAAAAGGCTGATAAGCTGAAGTAAACTGAACACGTAAGCCAAGTAACTTTTGTCAATGCTTATATGAACAATTATTTGCAAGTCATAAAGTTCAGTTAAAAATTACATAAAATCAACTTTTATCACAATGTCATAAGAAAAGCAATAAAACTACAAGGTCAGCAATTTGCTTAAACAAACAATTCAGCTCACCAAGAGGTAAAAGAGCAAAAACGGTTTAAAAAAAAATAAAATAAAAAACCCACACCCATACATGCTTGAAGTGATAGAAGGGATTCAGGTTATTTTTCCTTATTACACTACTGGGGGAATAAGCAAGAGCCATTGGCTCCTGCTGCTGTCAATCAAATCCAGTGACAAGTGAGAGGGGGGCAAAGTCGCAATGTGTGCGTCAAGACACAAGCAGTACGGCTCAGAATATCTAGCCTGCACATGTGCCACTATGCCGATTTAGGAATCACCATACTGGCACACGTGCAAGTTCCATATTCGGAGCCGTGCTGCTTGGCACATGAAAGAGGCGTAGCTGAGAGTAGCAGTGGGGGACCCCAGAAGAGAAGGATCAGGACAGTTCTGTACAAAACCATTGCACAGAGCAGGCAAGTATATCATGTTTGCATTATTTTTTTGGTTTTACAAAAAAATAAAAAAAAATGTAAACACACCCTATAAAGGGGATGCAGTGTCATCCGTATGCAAGGTATAAAAGAAATGCCCTGCATTAATACAGTCAAAGATGGCTTTTTATGACTCCTGTAACAGCATGCATGCCAATGGCTTATACTCACTGTTTTGCTGCAGTTAATGCAGCACTCATTAAAAGCACCACAGTGGTGACGTTTAATTATTTAATGACTCTCCAATGCACCCTGCCACAGAACAGCAGAGTTTACGATCAACTGTAGACAGCGCCTGCGCACAATATCCAACATTGTGCTACACGCTCCTGATGCGCGTTCATGTCTGTAAGGGGCGTATTTGTCCATGAGGGGCGGATGTGTACTTGATGGGGGCGTATTTTTTATTGGACAGTGCAAAAAAATGTCAGCAGGTGATTTGGGCTGAATTTAATATCTGGCTGTAACAGGAAGCAGTTTGTTTGCCAAAAGGCTGGGCAGCGTTACAAACGAGTGTCTGCAGGCAACAGTGAAGCATGGTGGAGGATCCTTGTAATTTTGTAGCTATATTTCTGCAAATTAAATTGGGAGATTTGGTCAGTATCAATGGTGTCCTTAAAGGAGAAGTCCAGCCTGAGCTTGTTTGGCTGGGCTTCACCTATGGGTCAATAAAAGTGGAATTGGTGTTCCACTCCTGTGACCCATTTTCAGCAGAGAGCAGATTGAAGTCCGCTCACTGCTGACATCACAGGAATCAGTCCAGGAACCGCATCATTGCAACAATAAAGTCTGGAACCGGCAGGTGCCTGGACTGATGTCAGTCTCAGCCTCTCCGCTCCCCACTGAGACGGCCACTCCCCACCCCTCAGCTCTCCAGTGAGCGTGGAGGAGAGCTGGCGATTGACAGTCAGCAGCTCTCCACTATCGGATCTGCAAGAACCGAGCCATCGGCTGTGTTCAATCGCTCGGGTCTCAGTGCAGAGTCGACGGGGAGACTGATGCTGCATCCACCTAGGCAAAATATATATATATATATATATATATATATATATATACACACACAAACACACCTTAATGCTGAGAAATAAAGGCAGATATTTATCCATCTTGCTGCCATACAATCAGGAAGGTGTACGATTGACCCCAAAATGTTTTCTGCAGCAGAACCACCACCCCAAACATACAGCCAATGTCTTTCAGAACCATCTTCAGCGTAAACAAGTAGTTGTAGAAGTGATGGTTTGGCCCCCACAGAGACCTGATCGCCTCTAGTCTGTCTGGAATTACATAGAGACAGGGTATGATGCAGCCTACATCCACAGAAGCAGGGCCGCCATCAGGGGGGGTACAGGCATTACACCTGTAAGGGGCCCGGATGGCAACCCCCCTTTTTCATACACACACACACACACAAAGATATATATATATATATATATATATCTTTATTTCTTCTTTTCTTGTAAAGGGCCCCCCCCCCCGCTTCTTAATTTGCGGAAGTTTAGTTTAGGCAGCACCCCCCCTCCGGTTCTCTGCCTCCCCAGGGAGCCCATGCCTGAAGATGTGTAAGGGGCCGAATAATTCCTGATGGTTCATTCTCCGAGATGTTTGGCACAACCTACCAAGTTTCTTCAATAACTGTGTGCAAGTGTACCTAAAAGAATTGGATTGTTTTGAAGACAAAAATGTTGGTCATACCAAATATTGATTTGTATTTCTCTTCTGTTTACTTTCCATTTTGTCAATTGATAAAAATAAACTATTAACACTTCTATTTCTGAAAGCTTTCTTAAATTACAGCATTTGGTCACATCTACATAAAACGCTTACACAGTTTTGTATATCTAGTACACTCAGTGTCATGGATTTCTCCAATTATTACCCTTGCTATTGAATCATAACTGCATGCACAATACTGCATTAAGCTACAATGAGAAAACGTGAAGACTACCATTGCAGATCTCTCCTGAAAAGACTAGTTAGCCGTTTGTCATGCTATATAATGCTGCGATCTAAAAGCTTCAATACTTGAAGTCACTGACCAAGAACAAGCATGTCTAACTTGTTACACGCCTGTTCCAGCTCAGCGACTCAAAAGCATTGAAGCCAGAAACAGTCGTCAACTGGCATTTTTTTTAAGTCAGCCAGTACTGGATGCCTCATTTCTCTCAAAAAGGTTTCTTTTATAGCTGTTAAAAACATATGGATTTTTACAAGATAAAAAAAATAAAAAAAAAGAAGAAATAAAATAATTAACACCTTATCACCAAGTGGAGCCCGTATCACGCTACCAAAAAGTCACCCAACACCGTTCACCCCAGAAAGAAGGGGGAGATATATTACATTTACTAGGCTCTAAGAGACAATCTTTACTGCTGAGTAAAATGCACAAACCGCTACAAGACTGAGCATCACTTGAAATAATCAGGCTTCTACGGGTTAACAACAAAGTGATAACAAGCTCTTCAAGAGTCAGAAGCAATTGCTATCAGACAGAATTCCCGACAGATCATTCAGAACCTCTCTCCACACTTGTCCCAGAAGCATTTGTCTGCCAAGTCAGAGAGACTAAAGTGGAAGGTCCTGGCAGCCTGCGACAAGAATGGGCAGACTTTTCACCGCTATTTCTTAGCGAGAGATTCGCCATTAATTCAGTCATATCATCTGCCCAGTACAGCTCAGAAGAGAGACATTTAACCAAACCATTCTGCATATATTCCAATTAAAAAAAAAAAAAAAAACAACCCTGTTAAACTTTAGACCTTGCAGGGGGAATAAAAAAAAAAATCCAAATTTTCGTGCCTCCAATTTACAATGATTTACTCACTGCTCCAAATACCAGAAGTATTTATACATCTATACAACATACTGTATAGTGAGTGAAATTAACTCATCATATGAAATAATCTTATTACAATTGCAAGTATAGAAAGAGGACCCAACAGTGTCACAAATGTTAAGCATGATTGAGAGCTTAAATACAGGACATCAATAAAAACCGCAAGGACTATAAAATGTAGGACCTGCCTAATACAAGGTCGAACATTAAAGTGGTTTCTAAAGGCATTCTCTGCTTTAAAAAGGTAGAAACCCTTCTGTGATCAGGATTTCCCGCAGCCCCCAATAATACAGAGCCCAAACTCGATCAGGTGCTGTTCCAGAGAGGCAGCAGCAGGAGCCATTGGCTCCTGCTGTGGTCAATCAAATCCTGTGACGTAGGAGCAGGGCCAAGCCATAATGTCTTTCTATGGGTGCAGGCAGCGTGGCTCAAGATAAAGCCTGCACGAGTACCCCCATAGGAAGTGGCTTTCTACAGGGATGCTCACCAAAGGAGCACTGGCGAGGGACCTCAGAAGAGGTTTAGGGTTGCCCTGTGCAAAACCAAAAGCAGGCAAGTATTAATTAAAAATACTAAAAATCAATGTAAATCAGCCTCTCTTGCAGCCTTTTTAACACAGAGGAACCTTTGGGAAAAAAAAAAACTTTCTGGTCTCAGGGTGTCCTTGCTAAAAAAAATACAACTCATGATACATTATAGCGATGGTCAGTGGGAAGAATGCGCATTATACTTGGTCGGTGTAAAGAAGTATCCCCTTACAGATAGCTAAAGATGAATGGGAACTTATCTGAAGGGGCAGAAATAGCTTAAGGAACCCCTAGCAACCTCTGGAAGAACCCTAGGCTCGTAGAGTGTCTCAGAAGTAATGATGGGCAAAGGTTTACCAATCTGAAAAGATTTGTCCAAAAAGAAATTGGAAATTTCGGAATAACGTTCCCAAACACAAAATTGCAGAGATAATTACATTTTCTTTATTTGTCCCGTTTACTGTCATCACCATGAGCAAAGTGCAATCTTAAAATTTTGGGTTGTTACCAGAAGAGGAATAGAGAAGGCAATAGTTTTGGTGACCCCCAGTGACAACCAGGAATTTCCTCTAAATTGCTGTTTTGACTATGGCATAGGACGAAAAAGGGGAAATTTCCCCAATGAAACATGGATTACAAAAAAAAAAAAAAAAACGGACAAGGGTCAGAACCCTTACCTTACGCTAACCAAAACAGGGGTATGCCCAATAAAGTGACAGGCCTCAAGTAATACACAGATGAAACAAAACCTCCTTCTGACGTTGTACCAGTTTATCTGTACAAAGTGCAGAATTTATACAGCTTGTCCAACTTTCTGGAAAGCAGTGGGCGGGGAGCTAAAGTTGCACTGCAACGCTCAGTGGGAGGCAATTGGAAGGAAGGCACATGAATTCCCTTCACACAGCACAAAGGAACAGTTCTGAGGCTGTCAATCACAAGTTGAGTGCTGGTGCTCCCTACTCTGTCACTTTTTTACCTCTGGGTGTTATGAAAACTTGTCAGAATTCACCTCAGCAAATAGAGGAAGGAGGCTGCACACAAAAATGACACTTTGTACTGTGGAATGAGATAAGTACACACTATACAGGGATAGGATTTGTTCAGATCTCAAGTCAGAAGTTTGGAACCACTTTAACATATGCTTTAAAAGAATCAGTGTATCAAAAATAGATTTTAGGTATAGTTGGATCTTGCAAAGCTTAAACAGCATCTAATTTGTATCTCTTGGGACCGGAAAAATTGTCCTATTCCCTGGCTTTGTCCCATACTGCCATGGGAGTCTCAATCTATCACTACTTATTGGCAGTCAGCGTTTCTCCTTATGCTTTATTCTCCATAATATTTAGCAGTGAATACAAAGTTCCTATGCAGTGGCCACTGTAGAGAAGAAGATATTGGATCACAGGGTTATTAATATAGAATGCATACGTTAATCCAGAGGGAGAGCCCAGAGAGTGGTACTGAAATATCTTGGAGTGCACCAACTCTTCAAAAAACACCATTACATTTGCATCTACAGAACTGAGAAAACAGTGCTTGGGGAACTGTGCAAGAAAGCAGATGTTTACACTGAAAAACAGTGAATTATATCAAAAAGGTGCCTCACCACCATAAGTGACCAATTGGCTTATGGGAACAACTAGTCTACAGAAGAAAAAAAAAGAAAAAATCAGTGCATAAACAAATTACTGCATAAAGGCCCCAGGGCTTGCTGGCTGTTGCCCACTTCCCATTTCCCCTGTAGAAACAAACATTTTGCAGGTGCAACAGAACCAAAACAAAAAGGATATTCTTTTAACTATGGAAACTTCAACCACACCTAAACGAAATAAGAATACTATCGTAATGCGACCAGGAAGCAGGCAGCCTGAACACATGCATAATAAAGATCTGTTTGCAGCTGTGTAAAATGGCAACAGCAAGTGGCTTGTCCTGTCACCTTGAAAAATAAATAAAAAGCGTTACACTTCATTAATTTCTCTACTATCAGATTTTCCTGCAGTGTACGGATGTAGCTAATGCAACAACACAGGGACTAGCTGAACCTGTCACATTAAGATTTATGTTTCTTCCACCTATGCAAAACATGGAGATACCCCTCTGGCAAAGCTGCAAATCACTACAAGGGAATGGCTTGGAATGCCTCATATCATGAAGATACGGGAGGAGACTTGTGCCATATGTTTAAAACATCTACACCAAGATCACTTTGCCAATTCTATTAAAAATGTGAACACCTACCCCTTATTAAAAAATGATTAATAAAGTGTGTACACAAAAATGTAATTATATATATATATATATATATATATATATATATATATATATATATATATATATATATATATACACACACACACACACACACACACACACACACACCCTGTACATCATGCATTTTATTGGCATTTTTCACAGCAATTTTGACACCAGCCCAAAATCCACTTTAACAAAAACTGAAAGCTCAGTTAGTAATGTTAGTAAAGTCATCTCCTCTGCGGTTCTATTGTGTTTTCACAGGGTGATGAGTCCACCCACCCCCCACCAGAACACTCCAGTCAGCGCTCTCAGCCATAGGCTGAGAGCAGTGGCGTCGGTAGGGGGCTGGCTCATGGGACTATAGCCCTGAGTCTCTTGCAGCAGGGTCCCTGCCTAACCAGCAGGCGGAGAGAAGGAGAGGAAGCAAGCAAAGACGACATCTCTCTCCACATCAACGCTGTTCCACCCTCACAGCCAGGCATCTTTAATGTGGGAGCGAGGTGCGGTGGGGAACAGAGATGACATCTCTCAATGCCCGTTCCACTTAGTGAGGGCAGGAGAGCGGTGATGCAGACCAGTGCTGCCAGCCTGCCACCAATGCAACAATCATCAGTTGGAAAGTGACAGTCCACATCAGGTGGCAGGTGACACGCTCAGGGCTCCCACTGATTCTGCATTATGGAGTTGAGCCACTTCATTAGAATGTAACAATGCGCTTCAAAATCACCCTGACATCATATCAAACCATGGTGCCATGATAACTGAAGTGGCAACACGCTGCATTGCCACAAAAAACATTTGCGTACCACTGACTGGCTAATAAAAGCAAGTTTTTACAGCCACTCGTTTTTTCTAACTCCCTTTGTGAATGCAACTTGGGTGCCCATTTACAATTTGGAAAAAAGGTATCCATAGGAGTAGACTAGATAGAGATATATATATAGATATATATATAAATATATATATATATATATATATATATATATATATATATATATATATATATATCAGTGGCGGGCTGGTGCTCAAATTTTTTGGGGGGGCGCAAACGAAAAAAAAAAAAATATTGCAGCCTCACTGTGCCCATCACATGCAGCCACTGTGCCATGCCACCAAATGTAGCCACTGTGCCATCAATTGTCACCACTGTGCCATGCCATCAAATGCAGCTACTGTGCCCATCAATTGTCACCAATGTGCCATGCCATCATATGCAGTCACTGTGCCATCAATTGTCACCACTTGTGTCACTAATTGTGCCATGCCATCAAACGCCACCACTGTGCCATCAATTGTCACCAATGTGCCATGCCATCAAAAGCAGCTACTGTGCCCATCAATTGTCACCACTGTGCCATGCCATCAAATGCAGTCACTGTGCAATCAATTGTCACCACTGTGCCATGCCATCAAACGCCACCACTGTGCCATCAATTGTCACCACTGTGCCATGCCATCAAACGCAGTCACTGTGCCATCAATTGTCACCTCTCTGCCATGCCATCAAATGCAGTCACTGTGCCATCAATTGTCACCTCTCTGCCATGCCATCATATTCAGTCACTGTGCCATCAATTGTCACCACTGTGCCTGGCCTGTGCTCATTGTTGCCACTGTGCCCCATGCTGCCACTGTGCCCCATGCTGCCACTGTGCCCCATGCTGCCACTGTGCCCCATGCTGCCACTGTGCCCCATGCTGCCACTGTGCCCCATGCTGCCCCTTTCCCTGTAAAAAAATCACTTACCTGACGCTTCCATGTCCTCCCTCGATGTCTTCTGCCGCCCTGGAGAAGCTTCAGCCAATCAGGTTCCTGAAAACCAGAATCCGGGGAACCCGATTGGCTGAAACGGCTGTCAGTCTAAATGCAAGGACCGCAGATTGTCTGCGCTCCGAGCATAGACTTTCCGAGAGCCGGAGGGCGGGACTGGAAAAGCCTATCAGAGCCACTGGCTTTGATAGGCAGTTCCCCTCAGCCAACCAGCTGTCGCTATTCGGGTAACGGCGTCCCATGTCCGGTTATACGAATAGACCAGGCAGCTGGCAACAGTAACACACGTCCAATGCATAGCATTGAACGTGTGTTACTTGCGAGAGGGGGTGGCGCTGCAGCGCCCTCTATAGACGGCCGCCAGAACTTCGGCTAAAATGTCAATGACATTTTAGCCGAATAAAAGTTCTTAAAGGGCCCGTTTTTTTTTTTTTTTTTTATTCTTTTTTTTTTTTTTGTGACTGCGGGAGGGGGGGCGGCGCCCGTGCGCCCATATGGGCGGGCCGCCACTGATATATATATATATATATCTATGATTAGTGCAGTGTTTAATACCGGGTGATTAAGCTCATCAGCAAGCGCCAGTAGAGGCACACTGGAGCCCCAGTCATTTAAAAAAGGTTTCAACACATTTCACAAAAAAAAAAAAAAAAAAGGGGATGAAACACTTTTGAATTAGGGTCACATCTCATGCAAACTTTCTAGGTTTTAAATTGAAACTTGTGACCTAAATATAAGTTTGCATCCTGTGGCCATGTGTACGTGGAAGGGGTCATGTAACTGAATTTATACACAACTACATGTATTTTATAAAAAGCAAGAGATATATACAAAAAAAAAAAACAACAACACACACACCACCTCTTAATCCAATTTAAGCATTTAATTTAGAAATAAAAACACACATTATTTACATACCACATAGCAAACAATGCCACCTTCTGCAGGTTTCTAAGCTACAGCTACTCTTGAAAATGTAAAAAATAAAAACAGGAACAGAAAGAAAGATCTGAAGACACTACATGTTTTGCTTGGTTGCTGAAGACTGCAAAACCACAGTTCTGCACAGTTTAATGGATGTGGCTCAAAGCCACCGAGTAGTACTTTGGTTTACCAAAGTGCAGTAAACAGTCTTGTCTGGGTCTCTTAAATTTTCCAGACTGAAAGTAAAAAAAAAAGGGGGGGGGGGGGGGTAGGGCAGATTCTGTCAGAGATCCAAGTGATAGATGAAAGTGCCCTCTCATTTCAGGAGAGCGTCAATGTATAATTTTTTTAACAATATTATAGCTTATAGCTGGACAATTAGAGACAGATTACAGCCATTATGTTTACCCAAGACACTTGCCAGCATATCAATGACTGAGTAGCACACTTAGTGAACTACACGTTTACAAAGTTGTTTCAAGATAATCGCAGCTTGCTATTTGCATTTGGTCTGAATATACTTGCTACTTAGGGGGGGGGGGGAGAACGGAACACACACACACACACACACACACACACAACCTTGTTACAAAGCTTTCGAATTCAGTGGCTCGAACTCACTCTAAAGAAAAAAAAAGTTAAAATTAATAAGTGATGACAGACGTGTTATATCTGCGTAGTTGCCATGCCTCATGGTTACAGCAGTTCTGGGAATGAGCAGTAGTTTGTAGTTAATGTTCCGCTGTGGTTACGGCTGCCCAAGTCAGAAAGCCAGAACAGACTACAAGACCAATCCTACCTCAAATATCTAAGCAAACACTGGGCCAAATGCACAGTCTTTATGGCTTACCAACTGTGTGCACTCATCCTTAAACCCATGCAAATTAACATAGCACAGGTCTATTTAAAGATGTCCACACAGATTGAAAGGCCACAACTGACTAGCTTAACTTGTCATACTTTCGATAAACCTCACCACCCAGAAAAGAAAACAGCATAAATACACAGTATAAGGTGGTGCAATATCAAGGATAGCTTAAGTGCCCTTACCTTAAAAAGTGGACATGTTGGTCAAAAAAAAAAAAAAAAAAAAAAAGAGGGGGGGGGGGAACAAACCGCCAAAAGTCACAAATGTAGTCATGTAGGCACAGTTAGTTTACTTCCAGGGTGCCCCTGTACACCTAAAATCCTGGGTACGCTTTAAGGCACACAGAAAGCAGACCCTCAGGCCTTGTTGAAACCCTGTGCACTGACATGAGTTCTGCAAAAGGCAAAAAAAAAAAAAGTACATATGGTATATATTAAATTGTGTCCTGGTCACATCATATGGCTGAAAGGGTAAAAACTCAAAAACACAAGTATAATGTGTAAGAGGCCTTACACTATGGATGTGGCGACAACACCATGCCATAGCACGACCTTGAGAATGGAGCTATAGATTTACACTCCGATTTCAAGTTGGATTTGGGACTCCTATGATAGTTGGGAGAAATAGGATTTTTCCTAATTCAAGATAAATTAGGAGCCACATGTGCTATACCCAGCCAGTTTTCATGCAAAACAGAACTATCAGTTTTAGGTGGTATTTGAAGTTGAATTCAAAATACAAACAGTGCAGTGCTTAAATTAGTGAACAATAAATGAATAGTTAGTGAACAATTAGGAACACAATGGGTGAAGAAATAAATATGCAACTCCAATCATGGAGAAAGACGCAACAATAATCCAAAGTGAGAAGGATAAAAAACAGTTAACAGGATAATAGTCCCACATACCATGATAGAAACTGGAAATCGCAGGATAGTCAAAGTGTCACCAACCAAGCTCAAGTTGCATTTACTGGAACAGTTGTGACCCCCTTACCAAGAGTAGTCTATGTGCACCTTGTTTACCAAATCAAAGCCAGCATCCCAGGTTATGGAACCACCCTCTTAAACCTCCAGGTAGCGAATGCTGTCATGGAGGAGTGGAAGAGGACTCCAGTGGCAACCTGTGAAGCTCTGGTGAACTCCATGCCCAAGACATTAATGGCTGTGTGTTATTTTGAGGGGACAGCAAATTTACACTGTTGTACATACAATCACTACTTTACATTGTAGCAAAGTGTCATTTCTTCAGTGCCGTCACATGAAGATATGATAAAATATGAGTGGTGTACTCACTTTGAGTATGTATATATGTATGACACAAGTGAAGAGGTATTCTTCTGTAGCGCCCTGCTCCCACATGACTGGGCACTATGTTAAATTTAGTGGGCGTCTGAGCCCATGTGGCTCAGACTGTACGATTTATTCTAAATTAGCCTCTGTCTGAGCAGTGGCTGTGCCTGATAGCATTTCCCCACAGGCCAGTGTCGGAACAAGGACAAGCCATAGATCATTGGGTATCTTCTCGGGAACAGCCCAGTGGGAGTGGTGCCCCCGCTGTGCATGCCAGGAAGGGATACTTAAAATGGGTTGTAAAGGAAAAAAATAAAAAAAAATCATAAGCATAATTTACCCGCAGACATTCCTCTTTTCACTTCCTTATTGTACGTTTTTGCTCAGAAGTTGCTCCATTTCTTCTCTGTTCACTTCCTGCTTGTCTGATTTTTACTCTACTGGCACGAGGTATGTTGTGCGATTGCCAGCCCCGGGACCACGTTGGCCCAAGGCTGCATCTCTGCTAGTAGGCCCACGAATCAAGAGGGATCCTAAGCTGTCTAAGTGAAGAAAGCTACACTTAATGAAGGAAACAGGGGATGGAGGACCTGCCCTGGAGGAAACCAAGCGGAAGGCTTATGTCTCGGGATAGGCCTGGTGACCTTATTAAGGAGGGATCCACGACTCAAGTTGTCCTACAGTTCGCCGGGTCAGTTTAAAGGCTCTCTAACTAAGGCTGGAAGTTCGGGCATTACATCCTGTGGCAGAGGATTCCGGACTGTTCAATTTGTTCTTAATCAGTCTGTGGCAGAGACTTATCGAACTGGTTCATGCTTCATTCTGGCTGTTAGGCCAGATAAGAGGGGTCTATATGGGTGAGCAATACCCACTCAAGAGTGGAGTTGCGAATGACTTTGGAGTTTAAGGGGTTTCCCCCAGTGATCTGTACCGTGTACATGAACCTTCCCTTCCCCTTCATCTTTCTACCTTCTCCACAAAAAAAACCTGACCGTTAGAGGAGTTTTCAGACTTTCTTCCCCTAGACAAGTGTTAAAGTAATGTGCAGGACCAAATCTAAACCAGCAGCTCCTATGGGGGCAGTGCTACACTTTCATTAATGGTAGAGGCCTCAAGCTGGAGTCATCCATCACCTAGGGGATTCTTTAGAGAAAAAAATAAATATAAAAATCACTGTAGGAGGGAAACCAATAGGATCAGCTTACAAAACAACCCCATCTTTTCACATCATGTGGAAAATTGTGCCGCAATGTATTTTGATTTACTGCAAATTCAAAACACCCCATGAAAAGGATTGAAAAGGTACCTTCAGGACAATGTATACACTACAAAATTGTGTTACTGGCAGGATCACCAGGTAAAAAAAATAATAAAAAAAAAACTGCACACTACTTATGTTCTTGGGTTTAAATACTCTGAAGAGGTTGATGCGCAACTTTTCAGCTCATCAGCTTATGTAAGGTAACCATAAATCATCAATGCATCACTCCCGAAAACAAACTAAAATTGAGCCAGAGTGAGCCTGAATGTCCCGAAGAGTCAATGCGAGGACTTAAAATGCATACAAGTTGGGGTCCCAGATAGCTAGAAGGACTTGCAGAAATATCAATAAAAGTACGACAATGACTCTGTATGAACACGTGTGTGTGTGTGTGTATATATATATATATATATATATATATATATATATACACACACACATACACACACATATACACACACAATTTTTATATAAAAAAAAAAAAACACACACACACACAAGCTCCACATATGGTCCCTCGTGGCGGTTTTCTAAGACAGTAGCTAAGACTGCATGGTTCTGGTTCATTAAGGGATAACTTCTCCCTGCCAAAAGTAAAAGCAAATATTGGCATTAAAAAGATATGGCTATCTCGGCAATAAACTGCCTTTAACTGGATTTAGGAACAGACTACTTTATTGACTATTTCTTTAACACAAACCACAGCTAACATAAGCAATTTTCATTTCTCCTATTTTCCAGGAAATACAGATCTGAACATTTCTGAAGCACTAACAGAAGTGAAACTCCGACTGACTCCTTTGCCACCCATGTACAATCTACAGCACTGCAATGGTGTAGAGAGGAGGTTTTGTGCTTTAATACAGTACAGCTATTCTCCTCACATGGCCTACACATCATCACTTGCAGAAAGACAGACAAACAGTATGTTATTTTTTCTGGTGCAGACTGGCACAATCTGCTGAATGGCTTTCATTTAATAACTTAACAACAGGAGGGCCAACTGTGGAATAGGGAGTAGGAAGTCTCACACTTTTCCTGACAAAATATTGGTTTCCCCACTACATGTTAAGAAGCAAAACACTGTGGTTACTAGCTAGAAAAGGACAGAAAAGAGGGGGGGGGGCACACATAGCTAGAAAAAATAGATAAATCTTGTGGTTGCATACTGTAAATAAATCAGGTAATACATTAGAGCCCATCCATAGGAAAGACTCAGGACTCTGTGCAGGCCAGTCAAGTTCCTCCACCGCAAACTCCCTCATCCATGTCTTTATGGACCTTGCTTTGTGTACTGGTTCAAGTCATTTGGTGGAGGGAAGATTACGGTGTGGGGTTACTTTCTTTCCTTTTACACACATTTTTATATGGCAAGGGGGTGTTTAAATTTAGAAATCCTTTTGACAATACAACTAGACTGATGACCTGACTTTTCTCTATTGCAGTTAATATGGATAAGCTACTGGAACCCAGCCGGTGACTGAAAGTGAAGGAAGAGCAACAGGCTGATGATTGTCACCAGAACTGGTATCCTCATTTAAAGATTTTTCTCTCCATTCTGTCCTGGCAACAGCCCACAGTTTAGGATTTTCTTTCACTCTGTGTTAACATGGAAAATACAGAAGTTGAATCTTCCCAACAGGGGCAAAGAGCAATACAAAAAAAAAAAAAAACAGAGGTTCTCTCCCCCCCCCCCCCCCCCCCCCCCCCCCCCCCCCTCTATCCAAAACCCTTTACCATTAGTTATACTTTTAGTTACAGTATTTATATTGCAGGTATTGGGTGTTATGCAATAACGCCAGGTCAGCTACCTGCCACCAGCTTGTGATTGCATGCAAGTAGATGACCGAGGTTATTGCCGTCCTTCAGTCAACATTAACCTCGTCAGCAGAACTACATGCAGTACACTGGAATGGCTCACATTTTTCTTGTTCAGTTAATGAGAGGTTGATATCAAATACAATTTTGTATTTAAAAAAAAACCTTTAATATATATATATATCATACATACACATATACATACACACACACACATATACATACATACCACACACACACACAGTTCAAATTTCTAAATAGGAACCATATTTTAATGAATTTCTAGGACTACCGAATATCAGAGCCTAGAAACCTAAAGCCCAGTACACACAGGCCGAATGTTGGGCAGCATTGGCAGGTTCAATGGAAACCGGACCGACATTCGGCCTGTGTGCAGGTCCCCCCCCCCCCCCCCCCCATTCAGCCCACTGGGATGAACGAGAAAAAAAAAAAAAACTCTAGTAGTGTGTACTGGGCTTAAAGGGTCACTAAAAGGAAAAAAAAATTTGGGCTGAAATGACTGTTTACAGGGTATAGAGACATAATAGTTAACTGATTCCTTTTAAAAAAAGAGATAAAAAACAATCATATAATCAACCTACAGTTCTAGTTTCGTTTTTGCCCGTTTCCTGTCTCTCTGATGTACAGAGCCAGAGAGCCAATAGAGGGCAGTGATGGTTTGTCTAAAACCCCTCAGCCCAATCTAGTTTCAGTTTACACACAGTAATCACACCTCCTTGATTAGTGACCACAGTGAGAAAGCTCCCAGCACTGTGGTTATAAAGGAGACCAGGAAGTGTCCAGAACAGAGCAGGATTACAGCAACATCAAAGCAAAAACACAATGAGGACATGAAAACAACACTGCAGTAAGGCAAAGGAGGCTATTTAGCTTAAAAAAATAATTCCTTTAGTGACCCTTTAAAGAGAGTACTGCACTATTATGTCCTGCTGTCTCTGCACTTCCAATTGCCAAAAAAATTAAAAAAAAAAACACACACACACTTGGAGATTTCATGTCTACATATTCAATGACAACCATCTTTACTTAGCACACTAACACCACCGCTAGCAACGAATAGCTTTACAGAAATGCTTGCTGGATAATGGGGCCATTAAATTGGTACAATTTCAGAAAGAAAGATCACCCTCCATTAAAAGGCACCTAGATAAAAGATCACCATGTTTAGGAGAGTCATATTTATTAGGTTTCAGTTTGTACTCCCCAAGCGCCTCATATCTAGCTGAACTTGTTAGTATTTGACTGCTTCCAGCATGAATAAGGCATGCCGTTAGATCCAACTGGAAGTTTATGAGAGACCACAAGTGTCAATTAGAGTTGACATCCATTTTTAATTTTTCTCTACACATGCCCTGTCACAGATCAGCAGTGTGCGAGACAACCTTGTTACAAAATGGATACAAACATTAGAAAAGAATGCAAAGCAACATTATGAGAGAACGTTGCACTGAAATAGCTATAAAATCTTTTACACTGCAAGGCTCTACATTTTTCTTTTTTAATAAAAGACTCTTCGCTAAAAGGCCCAACCTAATTAAAAACAGCTTCTTCTGCAGCAGCGGCTTTGATTTCGCTTATTTACACATTAACTTCAGCCTCCTTTTGGAAAATCGAGTCTATTCACTGTAACACGCAGGCCCTTTTATCTGCCCTGGACAGCATTTTCTCCAGCAGATGAAGTAGATGCCGATTGATTTGCTGTCGAGCATGGTAAATTAATAGCAACAAATTGCTGAGGGCCCAGCTCGCTGCTTCACCATGCTTCGGCAGTTTTGCTTTATTTGCTCCATGATGGGCAGCAGTCAGCCCTCTTCAAGTCAATTTCTTCTTAACAACCTGCAATACTTTTCAATGGTGAAAATAGAGCTATTCCTTGTAAGTCAAAAATCAATATCCTATAGCCCTTAGAAAATGCTAAACAAGCAGTATTGGCAATCCACTTGGTACTAGAGGGTATCAGATATAAAGCTAATCCATACGGCCTCCCTCCTTCAAGTTATTACAGTTTGCTAAAAGGATTCTAATGCCATTTATCATCATTTGCCATCGACTGCTGCATCTACAATTATGACATCCTATCAGGCTGCCGAGTCCTTTCATGTCTGCTCAATTAATATTTCAGCAGCACTTCAAAATGGCTGTTGCCCAGGTCTAGCAATAAAATTTACATGGCAAAAGCAACAGATTCATTTTCAGGCGGCGCAGCTTCGTTTAACCCCTTTTTTGCAGCCTGGGACTAAAAAAAAATAAAAAAAAAAAAAAAAACACAATATCTCTAGCAACATAAACCAACTTTGTGGTTCCACATTAGGTATTTAACACAGCTGGACTTACACTCCATATTTGGTTGATGTGCACTCCCTCCGCATAGCATGAGACACAAAAGTGAAAAATAATTTTAAAAAAAAAATAGAGATAGAGGAGATTTTATATATATATATATATATATATATATATATATATATATATAAAAACACACACTTTGTCTTTGTCTTTATCTATCTCTCTATCACATATACATACACATACCGCAGGAGGCATTCAAATTGTTATTCCTCCCATGCTACTGACATTCAAAGGCCTCCAAAAATAGGATTAAAAAAAATTAAAAAAAAAAATTAGATTATACATGCATTGAGCAGCGAGACTAGCTATTTACTCAGTTACCAAAATTTGAATTAATTATGTTCTCAAACATAATTGTTAAAAATTGGCAACATTACACAGGCTTAATTAAGATTAAATCCAATTTACTAAATGTACTTTAATTGGTACTAATTACATTAGCTTTCCTTTCAGAATGACAAATTCCCCATAGGTTTCGCTTTAATAGTCTTCTATCAAAATCAACACTGGATGACTGATGAGCATCAAAACAAGGAAAGGGCTGGGCACAGCGACCCCACATCCGAGTATGTTTATCCTTTCATCAATTTGCCAAGTCAGAGTTCTGCTTCAATCACAGCCTTCATTTTCTGTTCCAGCAAAATAATATCCCACAAAGATATATATATGTGCTTGAAAGGGGCCAAGAAAACAAGATTTTTTTTTTTATCCCTGTAAATTCTATTTTCAAACACACAGGAGGTTTAAAATAGCAGGGCCGCCAATTACTAGGGGTACTTCCATGGTATCTAGAGATCCCTGCTCTTGAACCCTGAAAGGCATAAATCTAATAAGCCTAACCCGATCTGTAGCACTCTGTCCAATTATGCCGCAGGGCAACTTCACAGAATTCTAACCTGCTTTCTATTACAAGGGTATCGAGTAAGTACATCTGGATGAGCGCCTGAGAGGAACCAAGGCCGTCTGTCTAGTGGATGAAAACAAAGACGGATATGCCCCCCCCCCTCGTCCCCCTCCCTTCCCTCTTCTGCTCTGGTGAAAAGAGGAGGAAGCAGAGATTAAAAAGGAAATATATAAGTAGGTGGTTTTTGCAGGGCTGTCTGTAGTTCCTAATGCGATAAACAGCCTGCAGGATTTTGTGTAAGATTGCATTTAAGGAAGGCCGTATAAAGATCAATTTTAAAGTCGAAGGGAGATTACCAAGGTTCTCTTTTAAGCTGTAAAACTCAAGACGAATTTAAAGGACTGGGTGGAAATATGACAGCATAATCTTACTCATAAAATTCAACAAATTCCCTTCTAAAAATGCAGACAGATATAAATAAATATGGGGAAACTGTGCTGCAGAAAAGTATTGGACATATTTTCAAAAACAAGATTCGACATGACATTAAGCACTAAATCTTAAATCATTAAACTCTTTAAAGCGACTAATTAATTTTCCAGCGGAAAACAGTGACATACAAAATTTAGAGCTCATATCACATTTAAACGCCGATAATTACAAAGCAGGTCTGATGCGCCAATTCACTGGGGCCATCAGGAATTGATGAAGTCCATAAGTATTACTAGGTTGTTTACATTACTAATTTGAACAAAAATGACAGTAATGGAAAATTATATTCTAATTAAACTTAATCCTCTGTAATCCTCTATTCCAATCATAATTACACATACAACTTCCCATTAAAATGTAAGCACAACCCTTAACATAATTGTTCTTACAATGTTTGGAATTAAAATGTCATTTATCTCTTGAATTTGTAATCAACCAGGGAGTGCGATTGCTTTGATTTTAGCACAATTAGTATTTTATAAGAGGAATTATGTTTGTAGTCCTTAACACCCATACATCATTCATAGCACACATTATCTCAGCCACATTACAAAAAGCGACCAATCCCATAGTCTTAGCATTAAAACCTTTTATATATATCTCGCCAACAACACAGAAGGAATTACTCCATTTACTCACAAAAAAAAAAAAACACATTGGAGTCAAATATAACCTACATACAAGAGACATGTGTATATGCAACACTGTCCCCAATAGAGAACATAAAAACAGCAAAAATGATTTATTTCTCATACCACACAGAACCGGAAAACATTTTTTTTTATATTCTGGGGGAAGAAAAAAATATATGTCTACAGAAATGATCAGACACAGTATATGAGCCATGGTGGTGTTAAGAGCCAACCATTAAAAAAAAAAAAACACACCATCTACAAGATGCCACATACACACCCTTTACGTCTTAAAAAAAATAGCTTTCTTCATACAAAAGCATAACAAAAGTAAATCTTAAATCTATTTGGTAATAATTAAAAAAAAAAAAAACACATGGGTTCAAGGAAAGGATTCCTTTCAAAAGGAAATAGTTTAACATACCTGTTTGTGCATTTCAATATTCAGCCCATATGACATCTCATAGTACTAGAGAAGAGAAAATAAAATAGAAAAGCCATTAGATAGCCTTCAAGCACCAAGAAGCTTTATCATGACAGCGGCACATCCAATAGTTTAACCTATAATCTAGCTGCTGCCTCCAGCAACACAAGTCTGCTATGTAAAAACTATAAAGAGAAATTGAAAAAGACATTTTTAGCTGGCTGTACGGCTTTCTTACCATGACATAATGCCGCTGCATCTCCGTCTTCTCGCTGGCCAATTTCTCACATTCCAGTTTCAAGCTGCACAAAGCAATGACAAAAATGGTCATATTTACACTGCACTGACTTTTACCACAGCCATCCGAACGCAGTCATCAAGAAGACAGAATTAGGGCTGGTTTATGTTCCTGCAAAGCACTTATGAGGTAGCTTGTCCTATTGGCTCCAAACATCTTAAACTCTAGCCTCTGACAACAGAATAGACTTAACACTTTAATGTCTGGAAGAAATCACTCATGCACACTCAACATCTGCTGGCACTAGTGGCTGATCAGCAATTCAGCAATAGAATGGTACCCTCATAATGAAGCTATTGCCACAATAAATGTCCTGTTATCACACACTGAAAAGATTGTAGAGACCTCAGAAAAGTGGGATGGATAAAACGGCACAATATGAAGGCCATTTACCGCCAAAAGCATATCCACAATAAGAAGCCAAAATATGGCAAGAATAGCAATTATCTGTGTTAACCCATAGCAACCAGCTTTCATCACTAGATTAGAACAGTCACAGTCACATTATTTGCCATAATAAAACAAAGGCCAACATAAACCAAATATTAATACACCACACGCACAACACTTAAACAGTCAAGAGACTGAGCATAGAACATGCACTAATTATACATATACACACAGATATATATAGATATAGATATCTCTCTCTATCTCTCATACACACAGATATTATATTACTAACCTGAGCTCGATATACTAAACACATCCAATCAGAATGCATTCATATAAAAATACACATTCCAATTCATTTCAGACATTCACCACCAAAACGTCATACACTGCAACAGAAAGCACTGCAGATCACTCATATGAAAAGGAATTAAATAGTGTAATAGTGCAAGCCAAAATTGCTAACAATTTGGGGGATCACAGATCCTCTGCAAATCTGGATTTCTCACTATGCCAATTCTAGCTTTTTTTGGTGTCCAGAACTCATAATGCACATGACCCATGCATATGAAGGAGGTGGACAAATACAGAATAAAAGATGTATTGAAGTATAGCACATGTATGAATGGCATGCAATTTTACATTTATTCCAGTCAGTAAGATATTTCAGTTATGCAGGCGAAATATTTCTTTATCCTCAGCAGTATGCCAAATACCCCGTGTGTAGAGTTGCCAAAGGCTTGGTAATAGGGTTTCTAATACAGAGGAAACAAGCATTGTGGACTGTTCACCTGTGATCTACAGCACTAGAGGAGGTAATCCACACAGGAGGTGGCATCACCCCCAAGGTAAACTTCAGCAGTGCCGATGTACCATTGTTACAACAGTTCAGCAGTTTAGAAAAGCACATGCTTAAAATCCTAGATAATGGTTATACTCTGCCACATACTTGGCTCTAAGAAGTGAAGGTGTTTTAACTTGTATTTCCTATAGGAAAAGGCCAAACCCTTTCAACAGTTAACACCTTATGTACACAAAAAAAAATAGACTGACAACAAGGGCTAAGCAAACAGAAGGATCAGCTAGAGTAAACAGTATTACCTGTGGTACTGAGCCTGTAAAAACTGAAACTCCTCCTTAATCCGATCACACGATTCGGATATGGTGAATTTGAAGGGTTGAGCTGGCTGATGCGGAGCCTAAAAAACAATAAAAATTTATTAGGAAATCATAAGGTTGTCTTCTTTGCCAGAAAGGCGTGGGTATGCCTTATAAAAAAAAAAAAGTGAGGAAAATAATCCGAACACAAAACCAAAGTCCAAGAAGTGTAACAAGATTAAAAGACAAAAAAAAAAGCTATGCTTCTCAATCATAACTGGGTAATAAATGAATAAAAGGCCATCTGTAGCACACAGGTGGTTTGGAGCAGAGCGGTTTTAGAAAGTCATTTCTCAACTTTGCCCCCAAGTCTAGTACAGTGAGAGATATGGCCAGGCTAATGTGTGTGCGCTGAATACATAGTGACCTTAGGGAAGGGGGCTGCAGCCTGAAAATTACTAAATCTTTATTACACTATATAACACTAATAACACAAAACAATTCCACTTTTGTGTAAATATATACACTATGACATTACAAAACAAATCCCTTAGCAGTCATAGCAACTCAGATTGTGATAATCCTAAAGTTTTGTAACAATGTGCAAGATAATATTTATAAATATATAAATAAAAATTCTCTCCCTCCATATTTAGTCCAAAACACAGTGGTCAGTATCCAACAGGCCAAGTATTAAGTGTTTTTGTGTTGAACAATTTATGAGAGGAGAGATTCATGTGACACCATTGCCTAGGGCTGCAGGATATAATGTCCCCCATTAAGGATCAGTACTTTTATGTCAGAGGGGGGAAAAAAAACACACACACACCAGGGAGGGTGATCATGCTTCTCTTATTGCAGGGCCTCTGAAGATTAGTTTTGTCTGAGTGCAGAAGGAAATGGCCCCATCATGAGCATATTTCTCTTTACTAAGGTCATTTGCTGGAGAGAGAAGATCAGATCACTTGGGCGGGGGGAGTCAATCTCCTATCAGCCTATTCTGTCTACACAATAGTGTATTAAAGGATCACTGTATGTTCCAATTACATTTGGGTTAATAGCCGGAAATGCAAGGAGACCTAACTTGTTCGAACGCAGGCTACAAAGCCTTAAAGGGGTTTTAATAATTATTAGTCTTTACAACCTGAACAAGGAATCAGATGGCACACTTAAGCTTCTTAAAGAAGCAATGAAGCTAGAATGTCTACTTTCCGTTTTCCTGTGGCCACACAAGGTAACCTCTCCCCCCCCCCCCCCAGGAAAAATAAAATAGCTGTCACTTGAAAGAGCTTTAGCCACATCATTAGTTTGTCAGGCAACATCCCTGCGTTCTGGCGGCTAAAGATTAAAGCATCCAACCCCTGATCAATACATTTTATGATGAAACATAAATGCCAAAGTGGATTTAATGTTTTTGCAATTAGCTAAACAAACAAAACATAAGGCAAATGGGGAAACGCCAAGATGAACACAGGTCAAAGATGAGAAAGACCTCACAGTGTATTATGCCAGGAGGAAAGCACACAATCCAAGATAAGCAAAGCAAGGGCTGGGAGGGATGGAGAATAGCACTGTCCAATATAAGCAGAAGGGGGGGGGGTGACTTCCAAAGACCAAATGTTACAGCTCACTCCATGTGTGTGTGTGTGTGGGGGGGGGGGGGGCTGGCCCATTGACATAATGGCTTATTCAGCTCCAGCCTCAACTGTCCCATTTGCAACCATCAAATCTTATTCAGTGAACACTGCTTTTTTTCCCCCCTTCCTCCCTCACTGATTTTACATAACAATTGTCACATTGTAACCCAGAATACAAACATTTGACTCGTTTGTGTCCTGAGAGATTATAAAAGCTATAAAAAAAGAGAAAGTACAATTGAAGGCTCCAGATGAGGGACATGGGAAGCCTAGCATTAGGGGAGGGGTCAGGATTGCACAGAGGACCACACTGTGATCAGAGAGACACACAGGATGGGTGGGGGGAGAAAGTGGTGGAAGAGAGAAACATACGGGGAGAAAGACAGACTAGGGGGGAGAGAAGTGTCAGGGGCATGAGGAGCACAGATTTGGGGAGGAAAATAAAAACTGGGGAGGGGGGTGGGGAGTGTGAGAGAACCATGGGGAAAGAGTGAGGGACACACAAGAGACCCTGTGGGAAAAGAAATGAGAGAGGGAGAGAGAGACAGGATGGAGGGGAGAGAGAGACTGAGGGGAAGAGAGTGTGTGATACATCTGAGGGTTATGGAGAGACCCCACACCACAGAGAGTGAGAGGAAGGATACAAACCACAGGAAGTGAGGAAGATACTAGTGGGGTAAAGAATGAGGAAGAGTATTGGAGTACAAAACACACATATGGGGGGGGGGGGGAGATGATGAGACCCATGGAGGGCAGGGAGTGCGAGAGACATATGGGGGGTTGGGGGAAGATGGTGAGAGCCATGGAGGGCAGGCAGGGAGTGTGAGAGGCATATGAGGGGGGGGGGGCAGGGAGTGTGAGAGACACATATGGGGGGTTGGGGGGAGATAGTGAAAGCCATGGAGGGCAGACAGGGAGTGTGAGACTCACACATAGGTGGGGGGGGGGGGGGAGATGGTGAGAGCCATATTGGGGGGGGGGGGGGGAGAGGGCAGGGAGTGAGACTCACACATAGGGTGGGGGGGGGGGGGGAGATGGTGAGAGCCATATTGGGGGGGGGGGAGAGGGCAGGGAGTGTGAGAGAAGACAGACACTGGGGAGGGAGGGGTGAGAAGGCCTATGGAGACACGAATAGTCACAGCCATGATTCCAGTGTGGAACAAAGAGAAGTGAGGGAAGTGTCCTCTCTCACGGGCGGGGCGGACGGACTCACCGGGTGCCTGGACTGGGGATACATCTTGCTGAGGTCTCGAATCATCCAAGCCGTTGGTTAGGTGCCTCTCCCAGGAGCAGGAAGGTTCATTGACTAATTGTCGGAGAGGAGAAGAAGGAGGTGGTGGGGGGGATCCCCCTGTGAGCGGAGGAGGGGGAGGGAAGGAGGGAGGCAGAGCGTGTGATCCGGCTAATGACACTGCTGCCCCCGGGGTCCCACTGTTAATAGCAATGCTAATGCTACTGCTGGCCAGCCTGCGGGTGTGTGAGATCCCCCGAGCGAAGCGATCCACATTCCAGGGGGGTAGATCAGGGGGGGGGGGGTCGGGGGGTCAGGGCCCCGCTCTCATCGTGTATACTCGGGTATATCCAACTGACAGGTGACACCACAAAGCGCACGGCTCGGACACAACTTTGTGAAGGCAGGCAGGCGGCGGCGCTCCGTCCGTCCGGTGTTGTGTAGTAATCTCCTCCCGGAGAGCCGCTCCGCTCTGTGCTGGTAGTAGTAGTGCTGCTGTTGTTGTTGGTGGTCGTAGTAGTGCAGCTGGTGTTGGTAGTAGTGCAGTTGTTGTTTTTGTAGCCCCGTCTGTTCTTTCCAGCCAACCCTTAAATCCCACGGCAGGAAGTGTCCCTTTCTTGTCCTTCGGTGAAGCCGCCACACATACACTCACTCACACGTCGAGGGTAAAAAAGAGGAAAAAGAACTGACGGTAGGAAGGAGGAGGAGGAGGAGAAAATCCCACACAAACCAGGCTACCGCTCTCAGCAGCTCCAACAACACGCTCTGTGTAGGTGACTTCTATGACCAAATTTAGCAGCAGCAAATCATTAACATTCTGATACATATTCACAACATTGAAGGAAAAACGCGGCGCGCTGCCGGGAAATGTAGTCCTCAGGCCCCGACCTGTCCCTTCCCTCGGCTGGCGTTAATGGCACATGAAAACTACAGCTCCCAGACGCACCCGCGACTTTGGGACCCGCCCGAGAACCCGACGACGTGCCCCCCTAACCAATCGGAAGCAAAGGAACGTTAATCGCCACTCTCCTACGACTGCCTATGATTTCGCATTCGACCAATAAGCTGAGGCGGAGGACCCTGTGTCACTGGCTAGCACCCACGTGGGGGCGGACGTATCCGATTCCTTCTCGTCCTCTTTGTCCTCCCGCTTGCCTCCAATCGGCTGCGGGGCACGCTCGTAAGCCCGCCCCGGGCGGTGTAATGAGGGAGGGCGGGGGCGGGGTTTTCGTATAACGAGCAGGCGAACAGGGGAAACATTTGTCCGGCTGTCAATCAAAGTAACGTGGGGTCGCCTGCTCGCTGCTAGTCTGTGGATGAGCTGCTGCTGCTCTGTGTGGCAATCTGTGGTGAAAACAAGCATGGAGGCATGAGGAGTTATGAGGGAGGGGTGCTTGTACTCCTACATCACCGCACGTCCTCCTCCTCCCTCCTCTTGCTCCCTTGTCCTATGTTAGCTATCACCCACATCAAGGAATGTTGGCTAATTAGATTCCAGTGTCTCCTTAAAGAGACAAGACTAGCCTTGTGCAACGTGCTGAAAAATCCATGCTAAGTGAAGACAGAGAGGAGGGATCGGCCATAACCTACTTCCCTTGGCTCATACCAATTTTCCGCACCACTGGAGCTGCCATCATTTCCATGTGAGAAGAAGAGGAGGGGGCTGGGCGGAGGGAGAAGCTGTTCTGTGCTATTTACAGAGCCAACATGCTGCTCGGATGGCTGAGCCCCTAACCCACCTCAATTGGATTGCCTTCCACAACCACCCCCGTATCCGTATACTGCCTATTGTACCGTATACAGCTTATGTCATCGCAGACGTGTCATTCATCAACCATTGAAATATCAAACCATGAAAAATACAATGAAGGGAATTTACTAAATCTGGAGCAGCTGTGCGCAGTAACCAATCAGCTTCTAGCTTTCATTTTCAAAGCGGAACTAAACCAATCAAATTTAATGGTTTAAAAATATAGATTCCTGGCATGCTAACTGTCACATTTGCTTGTGTTCTCAGTCATACTGTCAAATCGTAAAAGGCTGGTGTTGTAAGTGATCACGTGTGCAGTATCAAGGCAGTTACACATCAAAGGCTACGATGGCAGCTCCCTTGGCTGAAAAGTATAGGGCTGGTTCACACTGGTGCAATGCCAGACAATTGCATGTGATTCACACCGCACCGCTGTCACCTGTCCAGGATTCACCTTTCCCCTACTCTCCCCTTCTCTCTCCTGCCTCTGAGTACAATAAGGTAAATCCGGGTTCTCAGAGCACCCCTTACATCAGGATTCACCCAGACAGTTTGGGTTTGGAATCGTGCTTCTGGGTTTCAGGCGGTCTGAAACCTGGACACGTTACTCAGACTGGACTATCCCTGTTTGTGACTAAAGTCTCCTCCAGTCCCCTCCTCTCCCCTTCTCTCTCCTGCCTCTGAGTACAATAAGGTAAATCTGGGTTCTCAGAGCACCCCTTACATCAGGGTTCACCCAGACAGTTGGGGTTTGGAATGGTGCTTCTGGGTTTCAGACGGCCTGAAACCTGGACACATTACTCAGACTGGACTATCCCTGTTTGTGACTGAAGTCTCCACCTCTCCCCTTCTCTCTCCTGCCTCTGTGTACAATACGGTAAATCAGGGTTCTCAGAGCACCCCTTACATCAGGATTCACCAAGGCAGTTCAGGTTTGGAATCCTGCTTCTGGGTTTCAGATGGCCTGAAACCTGGACACGTTACTCAGACTGGACTATCCCTGTTTGTGACTGAAGTCTCCACCTCTCCCCTTCTCTCTCATTCTCTCTCCTGCCTCTGAGTACAATAAGGTAAATCGGGGTTCTCAGAGCACCCCTTACATCAGGATTCACCCAGACAGTTTGGGTTTGGAATCGTGCTTCTGGGTTTCAGACGGCTTGAAACCTGGACACGTTACTCAGACTGGACTATCCCTGTTTGTGACTGAAGTCTCCACCTCTCTCCTTCTCTCTCCTTCTTTCTCCTGCTTCTGAGTACAAAAAGGTAAATCAGGGTTCTCAGAGCACCCCTTACATCAGGATTCACCCAGACAGTTCGGGTTTGGAATCGTGCACCTTGGTTTCAGACTGCCTGAAACCCGGACACGTTATTCAGACTGGACTATTGCTTCCCAGCAGGGTTGCTGGCTACAGTTGTCTAAGCTGCCCAAAAAACAGTACAAACAGCTTTCTCCCCAAACACACACAGACGGGAGAGAAGAGAGGGCTCGATCTGCACTTTTTCCTTCCACCCCTACACCTCTGTGTCTGTCCACACTCCAATCCCAGCATTGTGCCTCAGAAAAGGAAAGTGGGGACCAGAAATTTGAAGTCCAGCAGCCTCAGATACATCTGGATGAGAGGTGCTGGCTGCCAAGGGGTGAGTGAGCTTAAACATCAATCCCTGTCTGTGACTGAAGTTTCCACCTTCCCCCTTCTCTCTCCTGCCTCTGAGTAAGTACAATAAGGTAAATCAGGGGTTTCAGAGCACCCCTTACATCAGAGTCCTCTCCATACATCAGAGTTTTCAGTGTTCACCCTTAAATCAGGGCTCTCAGAGCATCCCTTATTTCAGAGTCCTCCCTTACATCAGAGTCTGCAGATGCAGATGATGTAAAGGGTGACTCTTGTTATTAAAGTGGAGTCCCACCCAGGAAAAAACATTTGGCCAAAAATCCTAAAAAAAAAAAAAATTGCATTTTTTTTATACTCACCCGAAATACCTGTTGCTATGTGGAAGTCCGTAATCTGCCTCTTCCGCAGCCGCGGTGTGTTTTCCTCTTCTTCTGCTAGTGAATGAGGCAGGCGCTGCTTTCTGGGAACTGTGTGTGTTCTCAGAGAGCAGCCTCCAATTCACAAGCCAGCGTGAGACTCACGCAGGCGCAGTAGGAAATGGGCAGTGAAGCCGTAAGGCTTCACTGCCCGTTTCCCCTAGTGTGAATGGCGGCGCGGGACCTGCATTGATCGTGGGATCGGCATCGGGGGGGGGGGGGGGGGGGGGCATCAGTGCGGGCAAGTAGGACAAGTAAGTGTCCTTATTAAAAGTCAGCAGCTACACTGTTAGTAGCTGCTGACTTTAAAAATAAATACATTTGTGGTTGGAATCCCGCTTTAACGTCATATGATTAGAAATGTTATTTACTATTAACCACTTAAGACCCGGACCAATACGCTGGTAAATGACCCAAGGTGTTTTTGCGATTCGGCACTGCGTCGCTTTAACAGACAATTGCGCGGTCGTGCGACGTGGCTCCCAAACAAAATTTGCATCCTTTTCTTCCCACAAATAGAGCTTTCTTTCTCCCTCGTCTTCCAGGACGGCACTGTGAGAGTAGACTGGCTCCACCTGACAGGAAACACAATCAATTAAGAGGTTAAAAGCCCCACCCCTCCCTGTGCTCCTCAGTTCTGATTGTGTTTCCCTTTCAGCGAAACGTTTATTTTTTTCTTGTGACCTAAAGCCTGGGGCTGGTGGTCCCCCCCCCCCGGAGCCCGGACCGCAGGTACTGGGTGCCGTTGGGTCCGGTGTAGCTTGCTACCCCCCGGGGGGTTTCCCCTTCATCTTAGTCCAGGGGGGAACAGGAGAAGACATTGTCTTGTGTTCCATATTTTACTGTGTGGCACAGCAGAAGAGACACAACAGGGGAGTTTGTGTTTTTTTCCGTGTTTATCTTGATCAGATAGACGTATTTGGTGGTTCGTCAGAAATACGCAACAGAGTAGGTTGGGGCTTTCTGTGTTAGATTAGGGCCTTGTTCTGCTGTACATCAGTAAAGCACCACAGAAAAGAGTTTCCCGTCCTTTCTGCATTTGGATCAGTTATATCCTAATTTGGTGTTCTTCAGAATCACACAGCAGTTATGATCTGCAGGGGCCTTAATAATTTTCTTAAAGATGGGCCACAATACTGAGTACTGTCTGCCTACATCGTAATTCAGATTGGGTCTTACCATATTTGGTATGTTGGTTTAGTTAGCCACACTCGGGCTATTGTCTAGGCGTGTGTCCTTTCTGTTATATCTATATGCGGTACCCATAATATATGACCTTATTTTTTGGTGATTTTATTAAGTGTTTTATCACCATGATTTTGTATTTGCAGCCCTTCTCTTTCCAGCAGAGGGCCAGATGTTCTGGCCGCAGACGGCGCATGGCAGAAATGCTCACCTCCTTACATTCAAGAATACCGAAACCCTTTCTTTAGGTTGAAAGCCCAGTAGGGTTATAGGACACTGGAGAAAGGCGACAAAGAATCACCTTGTTTAGTGGTAACTTGGGAAGTCCTATTCAGAGGAGTATTTTGGCCTACAGATGAAGTATTCCAGTCTGAATAGGTTATGGCTCAGTGCAGGGGCGGCCTTTCGCCCTTTCAGCAGTACTAGATGTACCTGTAGGAGCATTCTACTCCTGTTATGAATTTTAGCCTCCTGAGTAGGAACTCGGGTGTAAATTAAAGCCGCGGATTGGGCATATCTTAAAACCCAGGGTTCAAGCTTCTGTTGATCTGGTTCCTTACGGGGGTTTTTTCCTTGTAGTCCTACTGTTGCAGCAGTAAAAGTGAGCAAAGTAGGTTGTCCGTCGAGGACCCTCCTTTCTGCAGTTTTAATTCCCTGAACAGTTTAGTAGGACAAGCCCTACTACTGTTCGATCTAGTCCCTTACATAACACAGGTCTCCGATTAATCTTTTAGCGGCCCTTAGTAACTCCTACAGGCTTATCAGGCTGCGGTTGTTATTTGTGGGAGCCAGGCAACATTGCTAGCTTACATGTTTTTCAGGGTTTATCATTTCATGTTGAATGGGCCACTAGTCCTGCATCTGTAGCAAGAAAAGCAGGGACATTGGGTAGAAGACCTGCAGATCAGCTGTTTGATACAGCTGAAATATCTTCATATACAGTAGAGGTAAAAGCTAACTGCAGAACCAAGGTTCGCCAAGAGGTTCTGGTAGTGGTCCCGCCCTAGGGTAGGCCTGAAGATTACTTGCTTTTCTCTCACAGTGCCGTCCTGGAAGACGAGGGAGAAAGTACCAGTTACTTACCGGTAGCTGGATTTCTACGAAGTCTTACAGGACGGCAGGCCTACTTCCCACCCTCTTGTTCAAATGTATTAATTTGTAGAGGATTATTGTAGTTACTCCCGTGCACTGATGAGGGTTATTACTTTATCACAACTGAGGAGCACAGGGAGGGGTGGGGCTTTTAACCTCTTAATTGATTGTGTTTCCTGTCAGGTGGAGCCAGTCTACTCTCACAGTGCCGTCCTGTAAGACTTCGTAGAAATCCAGCTACCGGTAAGTAACTGGTACTTTTGGTGGTATTTGATCACCTCTGCGATTTTAATTTTTTGCGCTATATACAAAAATAGAGCGACATTTTTGAAAAAAAAACACTATTTTTTACTTTTTGTTAAAAAAAAACTAAATTTTAGTCAAACATTTAGGCCAAAATTTATTTAGCCACATGTCTTTAGTAAAAAAAAAAAATCGCAATAAAAAAAAATAGCTACCTAGCGGGAACAGCGACACTAATACAGCGATCAGAAAAATGATCGCTTAGTGATGCTGGCAATAGGGAGTGAAAGGGTTAACTAGGGCGGTGATCAGGGGGTTAAAACTTTATTAGGGGGGGTGGGGGGGCTACCCTGGACCTAACACTAACTGTTTTTTACACTGCCTGTCACACTGACACTAAATGCAGTGATTAGATCACTGCATTCAGTGACACTGTGACAGGGGGGTGGGGGGGGGGCGATCACAAGGGGTTAATGTGCCTATGTGAGTGTGTGTCAGTGTTGTGTTGGTGCACACTTACTTGTGATGTCTTCTCTCATCAGCAGCGGTGGGAAACACCGCTGCGATGAGAGATTACATCATTTCCTCTTTCCTGTGTAAACACAGGAGGAGGAAGTGACAGGAGCTGGGAGCGCGCGCATTGGCTGGGAGCGATCGCGGGGGGGCAGGTAAACGCCGACATCCACCCGCTCATCCCGGATCGCTCCCGGAGCCAGGGGGACCCCCGCACGCCGCGGAGGGGGTCCCGATGGGACCCCCGAACCGCACTTAGGCGGGGACGTAAATTTACACCCTTGTGCCTGTACATGCCATTCTGTGGCCGTATATGTGCGTGCGGGGGTCCTTAAGTGGTTAAACAAAAATTGCTGTGCGCCACTTAAGTATTCAGTGTGCAAGTGAAAGGAGTCTGCGCTGTGAAAATAGATTGAAAAAGGGCACAAGGCTAGGAAATGGGTGTGGGAAAGGGGCACGGTAAGTGAAAAAGTGTTGGCTAAATAACAATGATACACCTAGACAGCAATAAACATCTCCAATTGGTAAACTGATGGTAACACATAAACGGCAAAGTATAGTTCAGGAAAGACAAAATTAATTTAGGAAGTCCAGTACTGGAAAATAAAGATAAAAATAAAAATAACAGTAAATTCCTCAAGGAAGGGAACAGATGAGGAGAGACCCAGCAGCCAATTCTGTGAAAGAAGTCGAGCCGTCACCCAAGAACAACACGCACACCTCAGGTGGTCCCAGCAGCTCACCTCATGGCTACCAGATATAGCCTAGCCAGCTGCTTTCACGCGGAGTCCAAATGAAGGTAGAATGTTCTTAAAGTCCCGGGATCAGGCACCACATACGGGGAGAGGATACACAACAATATATAGTGTGATACTGATATAAAGGGGAGCCAAAACACGCCTGCACTCTATGCACTTACATAAAGTAAAGGTACAAGGGCTTATCTCCACGAGCGGCGAACTCGTCAGTGTCCTCCTTTTTCTCTCACTGGGAGTCGGCTTGGTCTTAGGCTGATGGTGCTCAGAGGCTCGGGTGATATCACAGAAAACAAAAAAGGTGGTACATTGCGTAATTCAGTAAAAAGGATTTATTTAAAACAACTTAAAAACACTCACATAGACGATGGAGGAACGAATACAGCATCCACGAGTGGCGAACTCGTCAGCCGTCCGTCAGGTGCTTCGGTTGTCCAGCGCTCCAATCCCGACGCGTATCATCACACCTCGTGGATGCTGTATTCGTTCCTCCATCGTCTATGTGAGTGTTTTTAAGTTGTTTTAAATAAATCCTTTTTACTGGATTACGCGATGTACCACCTTTTTTGTTTTCTGTGATATCACCCGAGCCTCTGAGCACCATCAGCCTAAGACCAAGCCGACTCCCAGTGAGAGGAAAAGGAGGACACTGACGAGTTCGCCGCTCGTGGAGATTAGCCCTTTACCTTTACTTTATGTAAGTGCATAGAGTGCAGGCGTGTTTTGGCTCCCCTTTATATCAGTATCACACTATATATTGTTGTGTATCCTCTCCCCGTATGTGGTGTCTGATCCCGGGATTTTAAGAACCTTCTACCTTCATTTGGACTCCGCGTGAAAGCAGCTGGCTAGGCTATATCTGGTAGCCGTGAGTGATATCATCCAAGCCTCTGAGCACCATCAGCCTAAGACCAAGCGGACTCCCAGTGAGAGGAAAAGGAGGACACTGACGAGCTCGCCGCTCGTGGAGATAAGCCCTTGTACCTTTACTTTATGTAAGTGCATAGAGTGCAGGCGTTTTTGGCTCCCCTTTCATATCAGTATCACACTATATATTGTTGTGTATCCTCTCCCCGTATGTGGTGCCTGATCCCGGGACTTTAAGAACATTCTACCTTCATTTGGACTCCGCGTGAAAGCAGCTAGCTAGGCTATATCTGGTAGCCATGAGGTGAGCTGCTGGGACCACCTGAGGTGTGCGTGTTGTTCTTGGGTGACGGCTCGACTTCTTTCACAGAATTGGCTGCTGGGTCTCTCCTCATCTGTTCCCTTCCTTGAGGAATTTACTGTTATTTTTATTTTTATCTTTATTTTCCAGTACTGGACTTCCTAAATTAATTTTGTTTTTCCTGGACTATACTTTGCCGTTTATGTGTTACCATCAGTTTACCAATTGGAGATGTTTATTGCTGTCTAGGTGTATCATTGTTATTTAGCTAACACTTTTTCACTTACCGTGCCCCTTTCCCACACCCATTTCCTAGCCTTGTGCCCTTTTTCAATCTATTTTCACAGCGCAGACTCCTTTCACTTGCACATATATTTCCTTGTGTCTATTGAGGTAGACTCTTCTAGTGTTTGCAGCAGTGCTCCCAACCCTCTCCCTTTCCCCCTCATCCACTATTTCACAGACAGCGCGGGAGTATCACTTTATTCACTTAAGTATTCTGGTTTGACTTGAAGAAAAGGTGGTAACACTATGTGCACATCACACCCAGTGTTGTAAACGGATTGCGAGCTGTCATTAACTTAACATATCAGTTTGCATGAACAGGTTTGTGGTTTTGATGCAGTGCGGATTTGCAGCGAATTCGCACTGCATCTAGTGTGAGCCAAGCCTAAGTTCTGCTTTTAACCACTTGCCGACCATGCTATAGCCAAATTAAGGTTACAGCGTGGACGGCTAGTTCTGAAGGGCGGCGCGCTCTGTGGGGTGGGGTACAGATTGATGTAAAGAGCCAATCAGGGGCTCTTTATCACGTGATCAGCTGTGTCCAATCACAGCTGATCACAGATGTAAATAGAAGCCCGTTATCGGATTAAGCCTTGGTTCACACTGACGACGGGAATGAAATTGTGCGAGTTCAGCTGAACTCGCACAATATCACTCCCGCTTGTCAGTCCCGATTTGGGGGTTGACTTCAGAGACATCTGTGCAGGTTTTTGCACAGATGGAAATGGAAATCACACCCCGAAATCGCCAAAAGTAGTACAGAAACGATGCATCAATGTGGCGTCGCACCAATTAGGACGCTGCCATTGTCTGCACTTGCCGCCAATTTGGCATGCGGTTTGACATGTCAGATCACATGCCAAATTGCACCAATGTGAACCAGGCCTAAAGGCCTGTACACACAGTCAGAAAATCTGAAGTTAAATTGCATTCGAGGAACAATCTGCCGATTTTCTGATCGTTAGTACCTGGTGAAGATCGCCACCCCCTCATTCACTGAGAGATAGTGGAGGTCGGGGGGCTCCGATTTTCACTATAGAGTGCGGTAGATAGAGATACAAGCCCAGTCAGCGGTTCTGGACCTGCAGCAGCAATGTGATAAAGCACACAGTGCAGAGACCACGCCGGGCTCTGGGACCGCACGGAAGATGGGTGTTGGGTGACATTACGTCCGACGGAAGGGACGGGCACTTCCGGTTGACCTGCGGCTTCCGGTTCTGGCCGAGGGACACTGAAAAGGAGACAGGCATGGGCTGGAGAGGGACTGAAATTTATGTGAAGACAGCACAAGCTTCGGTGACAGCACCAGTATGTCAGAAACGCAACAAAGGAACCAGACTGCGCCAGCTGAGGCCAGCTCCAGCCACGCTAAGGTAAGGGGAACCTAGGATAGACCACCCTTGCCAGAACCCCCCCCCCCCCCACCGGGCACTGGGGGGGTAGGGAAAGAGTCCCTCCCGTGTTAGAGGGGGATTCATGGGGCCCCTGGTGAGGCAAGCACACATGAAAAAGGCTGCGCACCTGCAGTTACAGCAGGGAGTTGTAAAGTAATTATTTCTAGTACATTCGAATCCTTTAAAACAAGTATTACCATCCATTAGAGCAGGCCCTCCAGTAGTCCCCACGGAAGAGGAGGAGGACAGCACAGCCTCCAGCTCCTAAGAATCAGAGGGAGACGCTCTGGAAGGGAATTCCAGAAAGCCATCCCGGTACAAACTGTGATTGGAAGAGTGACCCCTATCTCCACATGACCAAATGTATGAGGGCCTAGGAGAACAGAAAAATAAAACATTTCCAGTCCATGAGGTTTTAGTAGAGGCAATAAAGAAAGAATGTCAGGATCCAGAAAGAAAACCATTTTTTTCAAAAGCATTAAACAGAAGGTTTCCATTTACAGATGATCCGGCGTCAGTTTGGAATAAAAGGACATAGGGGTCCAGTCTGACGCAATGAACAAGAGGATGGACTCCCTCTTAAAATAATTGTGGGACTCCACGGCGGGAAGCCTAAAACCAGCTATGGCAGTAACTGTAGTGGCCGGAAATGTAGAATTTTGGCTGACTCATTACAAGCACACAATGAGGAGGAAACTGCAAAAGAGCAGATTCTATCTTCTTTCCCCATGCTCCTTTAAGGCATCGCTTATATCGCAGATGCATTAGCGGAATTGGTACGGATGGCAGCCAGGTCTTCCATCTTATCCAACTCTGCAAGAAGAGCCCTGTGGCTAAAGACATGGCAGGGGAACTGCGCGTCTAAAGCCATACTTTGCGGGATTCCATTTATTATTATTATACAGTTTTTATATAGCGCCAACAGTTTGCGTAGCGCTTAAAGGGTCACTAAAGGAAAAACATTTTTTTGCTGAAATGACTGTTTACAGGGTATAGAGACTTACAAGTTAACTGATTCATTTTAAAAATGATTAAAAATAGATAAAAATCAATCATATAATGTGCCCCTAGTTTCACTTTTGTTTTTAAACTGGTTTCATGTTTCTGTGAAGTACAGAAGACACACAGAACAAGAACAAACAAATCCGGGGCAGTGTTTTGTTTTTAAAATAAATCTGATTGGTTCTGAGGAGTTTTAGACACACAGCTTAGACCACAGTGAAAAGCTGCCATGAGATTTTATATAAGGAGCCAGACAAGCAGGAAGTGTGGAGATCAGAGCAGAATTACAGCAACTTCAAAGCAAAAATGAACAATAAGAACATGAAAACAGCACTGCATTAAGGTAAAGGAAGCTATTTAGCTAAAAAAAAATGTCCTTTAGTGACCCTTTAACAAAATAAATTTACAGGGGACTTGCTGTTTGGACCAGGGTTGGAGAAAGTGCTGGATCGCACAGCGGACAAGAAAAAAGCATTTCTGCTGAAGTGTAAAGCAGCTTAGGGACAGCCACAGCAAGAGGCAAAGAGGGAACACAAGACCCAAGACCAAAAAAGACCTTGGGTACATACAGAGAGGAAAGGGCAAAGGAAGGGGGATTTTTCATCCTCTTGAACAAGATCGCAACAAGCATTGACAAACCAGTCACGGTGGGGGGGGGGGGGGGAGACTGGGGGCCTTCCTCTGACAATGGAAAAAGATATCCTCCAATCAGTTCATATTGAGAACGATAGGAAAGAGGTATCACTTAGAGTTCTCAAGATCACCCCCAAACATCAACAAATTCCCTGGATCTAAAGGATGCATACTTACACATCCTGATAGCTCAAAGTCACTAAAACGTTCTAAGATTAGCAATAAGAAGAAAGAAGCAAACCATGCACCTTTAATTTCGGGCTCTACACTTTGGGATTTCCTCTTCTCCCCGAATTTTTACAAACATTTTGGCGGAAGCCCTGGTGACACTTTCAGTCAAGGGCATATCCATTATGGCCTATCTAGACGATCTTTTTCCATTTGCAAACTCTCCTGTGAAATTACTAGAGAACCTGAAGTACACACAGGCATTCCTAGAAAATCTAGGTTGGTTGGTGAACACCCCAAACCCCACTCAGCAAAGAAAATACTTGGGGTACGTACTAGACTCGGCTCAACAAAAAGTGTTTCTACCCAGGGAGAAGATACAAAAAATCCAAGAGGCGATGAAAGCTTTGCAGGCAAACCAACCATACTCAATAAGAAGAATAATGTCAACATTAAGATTACTAACCTTGGCAATCCCGGCAGTACAATAGGTGGGTTTACATATTTGGCCCCTACAGATGTTCATCTTAAAAGTATGGGACCGCAAACAAGAATCCTTAGGCACAAAGGTTGATACCAACACAGATAAAAAGGTCCCTGTGGTGGTGGAGGAGATCAGAACATTTTAACAAAGGACGGGTGTGGGTCCTACCAATCACATGAATAGTAACTACGGACACAAACGGCGTAGGGTGAGGAGCACATCTAGGCTCCCTAGTAACATAGGGAACTTGGAAAAAGGAAGAAATCACACAATCCAATTGATAGGAATTGAAGGCAGTACTTCTAGCACTTTGATCCTTCCAGAAAGAACTGAGTGGGCATCGCTTACAGGTCAGGTCCGACAATCCATCAGTAATCGTCTACATCAACAAGCAGGGGGGGGGGCAAGGAGCAGAACCCTGTGGACCTTAGCAGAGGAAATCCTAAACTGGGGAGAGAAAAACATGCTCTTCTTGTCAGCAGTACATTTAAAAGGTGATCTAAACAAAGTGGCAGATTTCCTTAATAGAAAGACATTGAGTGAAGGCGACTTTCCCCCACCAGTACTCCTATCAGCAGTGCTAAGAAAATTCCTTTACAGAGAACATGTCACTGATTTTCATTGCACCACACTTGGCTTGGGAGATTGTGGTTCTCTATGCTCAAAAAACTTGCTGTAGAACCCTCTTGGTTACTACCAATCCAGGAGGATCTCCTCTCCCAGGGCCCAGTGTGTTGTCCCCAAGTGTAAAGGTGGAACCTGGCCGCTTGGTTTCTGAGGAGCAGCTGTTCAAAGCGAAAAGATTCTAAAGCCGCTTAATTGATAAAAAGCAGGAACATGGAGACTCATGCCGCGTACACACGACTGTTTTTCATGATGTGAAAAATCAATTTTTTTTAATGTCATTAAAAACAATCGTGTGTGGGCTCCAGAGCATTTTTCATGACGTGAAAAATGGGCATTAAAAATTTAGAACATGCTCTATTTTTTCGTGTCGTTTTTTAACGTTGTTTTTCACATCGTGAAAAACAGTTGTGTGTAGGCTTTAACAACATGAAAAAAACATACATGCTCAGAAGCAAGTTATGAGACGGGAGCGCTCGTTCTGGTAAAACTCGTTCGTAATGGAGATAGCACATTCGTCACGCTGTAACAGACTGAAAAGCACGAAGACTGAAAAGCGCGAATCGTCTCTTCACCAAACTTTTAATAACACAAAATCAACAAAAGCAGCCCCAAGGGTGGCGCCATTCGAATGGAACTTCCCCTTTATAGTGCCGTCGTACGTGTTGTACGTCAAAGTGCTTTGCTAGAGCATTTTTTTTTCACAATCGTGTGTAGGCAAGGCAGGCTTGGGAATCGGGTTGAAAAAAACATCATTTTTTCTAGACCATTAAAAATGGTTGTGTGTACGTGTCATCACACTTTTTACCAGAGGGTATGGAAATGTTTTAACAAATGGTGTACAGAGAACTCCTTTAAACACAAAGTTCAGTGGCTTTAGAGTTCCTGCAGAGTGGAGCAGATAAAGGGCTAAGCCTCAGCACATTAAAAAACGCAAGGTTTCAGCGCTGTCAGTATATCAGGAAAGAAAACTAGCGTCCAATCCAAAGATAATTAGACTCTTTAAATCCTTGCTGATACAAGGTCCGGCCTTTCCATAATGGGACCTGTCATTAGTACTACAATCAATGACAGCGGACCCTTTTGAACCAGAGAGAAATTGCAGTTTGAAGATGCATACACTTAAAGCAGTCTTCTTGGTAGCAAATACTAAAGCCAGAAGGGTCTATGAGCTAGAGGCCCTATTAATCAGACCCCCTTTTTTCAGATTTTCACGGTACGCATCATTTTTAGGACAGATCCAGCCTTTTTCCCTTCAGTGGCCTCAAAATTTCACAGGCCAATATATTGTTTTACCTTTTGTTTTGTACAAATCCTTCCAGGGAACAAGAAATTAAGTTCCATATATTAGACGTCAGGAGATGCATCCTACATTATTTGGATGAAACAAAAGCCCTTAGACAAATGCCTTATTTATTTTAATTTCAGGGGCCAGTAAAGGGCACAAGGCCTCAAAACGCACCATAGCCAGGTGGCTAAGAGAAGCTATTGGGCAGGCATATATGTTAGGAGGCATGCAGATCCCAGAGGGTATCAGGGTACACCACAAGATCAGGCAGAGAGAGCTGGATCAACTCCAGAACAGATTTGTAAAGTGGCAACATGGTCCGGCAGAGAGAGCTGGATCAACTCCAGAACAGATTTGTAAAGTGGCAACATGGTCCAGCTTTGCCACTTTTGTAAGACACTATAGGGTGGACCTTTGGTCAGCAAGACCTTTTTAGACATAAGGTATTACAAGCCGTAGTCCCGCCCTAAGGGTAAGTGCTCGATTATCTTCTCAGGTGGCTGTCCTGAAAGATGATTAGGGGAAAAACAAAGTTACTTGCTGGTAACATTCTTTCCCAGTCTTTCAGGAAAGCACAGGTACTCACCCAAATGTATAAAATACTTGAGATTTTCTTACAGGAAATGTTATATAGTTTGACTATGTGTATCATATGTTCTTGTGTCTCCCCAGCAGACTGGAGGTGCTCTTTTAAAAAACTGAGGAGCCAGCAGGGGAGGAGGAAATTTAAAGATGGCTGGCACGGTGTTTCCTACAGAGGGGAAGAGCCAAGGTCTCTCAGATGGCTGTCCTGAAAGACTCCGGGAAAGAACGTTACCAGTAAGTAACTTAATTTTTAGGTGCCATTGAAAATAATGGCACCTGAACCTGCGTTTTTGCGATTGTAGTGCATTGTGAGATTGCAGGCAGAATCACAGTGGTTCTGCTGCTAATCAAAAATGCCCAACTGTGATTGGGGCTAAACTGTTTCCCAAAACAGTAACATTCAAGGCATGCCATGAATGGTAACTGTCACATTTGCTTGGTGCTCTCAACCAAACTGTCAAACCATCAATTGGCTGGTGTCATAACTGATCACATGTGCAGTATCATGACAACTGCAGATCAAACAGAGGCTAATATGGCTGCTTCCTTGGCTGTAAAGAATAGGATTTAGTACCATTTTAAAGTGGAACTAAACCAAAAAACAGATGTAGCGCCCTCCTAATAAGGCTGCTAGGTACGTTAAGGTTGTGTCTCTTTCTGTGACCAGGGGAGCAGCAATTGGTCTGGTCTGTTCAGGGCTTCATAGGTCAGAGTTTGATTGCTTCCCCTGTCTCTAGAAGAAGTTTATGGATGTTGGAGGAGGAGAATTCAAATGACCAGCCTGCATATTGAGCAGGGCCTATTCCCAAGGGGAGGGGGTTGGGGGTGTGCCTAGAGGGTGGCTGGGATGCTGTTAAATTGTCTGGAGCCCTAAGAAGATTGTCTTTTTCCCTGCTGAGGGAATCTTTGAGCAGAAGTGAAGGGGACTACTTGCCCCTGGAGCCCTTTGGTCTGAATGCTGAACTACTTTGAAAGAGGCTGCACCCAAGAACTGATCCTGTTCCGCGATTCTGTGAGTAAGGCCTCCTTCTCTGTGCTGCACCTCCAATTCATGGTGCCCAGCTGTGAACGTATAAAACATTCAGTAAGAAACATTCAAACGAAAATGCAGAAAAACTGTGCTGCTTTGTCATGTTTGCATTGGCTAGGGCAGCCTATTGAAATGAATAGGCTGCCCTATGCGTGTCTCACAAGCAAATACAAAAAAAAGCACGCTCTCACTATGCTAAGCATTAATGGGGTCTAAGCCTGGGTTCACACTAGTGCGAATTGGATGCTGATTTCCCCACACCCAATTCGCATGTCAGGAGACTGTCACCAGCTGTCAATGGAACCGTTTCACACACTTTCCCACTGGTTTGCTTCAAAAGTGCCAGTAAAACGTCTATACCTTAATGGAGTGCTTTTAAAGGACATGTGACTTAAAAACTGCACCAAAAATGCATAGTGGGGGTGTTTCTGAGGCGGTTCCCATTCATTTCAATGGAGAGGAGCCTTTTTGGTACAGTTCTTTTAGCTTCCCAAAAACCCTCTAGTAGTGTGCTAGAGAAAGAAGGTAGATCTGGCTGGCAGTCAGGCCTGTTTGTTTTATTTTATTCTGGGCTGAAAGTGGTTCAGGGGACCAGTCGGTGACTCACAGCCAGCATTACCAAGGCCCCCCTCTTCTTTCCAGATGATTCTGTAAAGAAAGGAGGAGAGGAGAGCTGGAGCCACCTGGGGTATTTTAAGGAGCCTTGAGCAATCCCCAACTTCGATATGCAGGGGGCAGGCCTCCTTAAATACCCAGGGTCAGCATAGCTGAAGAGGAGGTGTCAGGTGGAAGAGCTGAAGTGGGAGAGTGTAGAGGCTGTCGGGGGGCCTTTGAGGGGGCTTCCCAGTCTGAGGGGGGTGACCTTGGGCCTGGACTTTCGTGCAGTAGGGACCTTTGTCAAGTACACATGAAGAGGTCTTGGACTAGAGGCACAAAAGAGAGCAAGGAGAGGACAACAGGAGCGAGCACTACTAAGAGACTGCAGGAAGGACAACTGGTTGCAGCCAGGAGGGGGCTGGTGAGTGAGGCACAGTCGGGAGGACTGAATTCTGAGATGACTGTGGTAAAAGGGGCAGCGGAGAGAGGCAGCTGCAGCCAGGTGGGCTGGCAGGGCCTGAAGATGGGCTCAGTAGCCACATGTAGGACAACTAGCCCCAGAGACTTTCTATTTTGCTACGCTATAAGGGCCCACAGTCCCTGCCTGCAAAGGGCAATTGCTAAAGGCCTGGCTGAGTCAGTGTCAGGCCTAACCACTTTGTGCTAGCTTTGCCTGAAGTTTAAAGAGAAAGCTATGTGCTGGAGATTAGAGAGGAATTGATGTGCAGGAGGAGAAATTGAGTGTATATACTAGACTGTATATAGTTGTCCCAACCAATGCTACTGGGCATCCAATATTTATTATACCCCATCCAAGTTCGATACCCTCAATAAAAAAAAAGAAAAAAAAAATATATGGACTGTTCTATGTCTGAGTGTCTGAGAGGTTCAATGTTTTTTTTTTAAATCTAAATGATATGTGATGGATCAGAACACAATAGTCTAATTTGGTGAAGTAAATTTTTTGAAAAACACATATATATAACTATTTTTCAGAATTTTTTTTATAATTGGCATGTGCTTATATATGCACCCCTTGCTTATGAAGCCCATAAAAAGCTTTGGTGCAACCAATTACCATCAGAAGTCACATAATTTGTGAAATGATGTCCACCTGTGTGTAATCTAAGTGTCACATGATCTGTCATTACATATACACACCTTTTTGAAAGGCGCCACAGGCCGCAACACCCAAGCAAGAGGCACCACTAACCAAACACTGCCATGAAGATCAAGGAACTTTCCAAACAAGTAAGGGACAATGTTGTTGAGAAGTAAAAGTCAGGGTTAGGTTATAAAAAAATATCAAAATCTTTGATGATTCCTAGGAGCACCATCAAATATGTCATAACCAAATGGAAAAAACATTGCACAACAGCAAACCTGCCAAGACACAGCCGCACACCAAAACTCATGGACCGGGCAAGGA